>CASGGX010000002.1:0-27155 GCA_949319165.1 Sialis lutaria | reverse complement strand
TTGATTTCGAAGCAATCGGATTGATTCACGAAATTCGAAATTTTTGTACTAAATGATATGAACTGAAATGTCTTAAATGGCTCTAATTCGTCTTAAAACGACTGAATCGATGCAAATTGACAAGATTTTACTGATTTCGAAGCAATCGGATTGATTCACGAAATTCGAAATTTTTGTACTAAATGATATGAACTGAAATGTCTTAAATGGCTCTAATTCGTCTTAAAACGACTGAATCGATGCAAATTGACAAGATTTTACTGATTTCGAAGCAATCCGATCGATTCACGAAATTCGAATTTTTTGTACTAAATGATATGAACTGAAATGTCTTAAATAGCTCTAATTCGTCGTAATTCGACCGAATCGATGCAAATTGACAAGATTTTACTGATTTCGAAGCAATCGGATCGATTCAGGAAATTCGATTTTTTTTTACTAAATGATATGAACTGAAATGTCTTAAATACCTCTAATTCGTCTTAAAACGACCGAATCGATGCAAATTGACAAGATTTTACTTATTTCGAAGCAATCGGAACGATTCACGAAATTTGATGTTAGTAACCTAACCTAACCTAACCTAACCTAACCTAACCTAACCTAACCTAACCTAACCTAACCTAACTTAACCAACTCGATTCACGAAATTAAATTTTTTGTACTAAATTATATGAACTGAAATGTCTTAAATAGCTTTAATTCGTCTTAAAACAACCAAATCGATGTAAATTGACTTGATTTTACTGATTTCGAAGCAATCGGATCGATTCACGAAATTCGAATTTTTTTTACTAAATGATATGAACTGAAATGTCTTAAATACCTCTAATTCGTCTTAAAACGACCGAATCGATGCAAATTGACAAGATTTTACTTATTTCGAAGCAATCGGAACGATTCAAGAAATTTGATGTTACGAAGTTAGTAAAATCGAGTCAATATGCATCAATTCGGTCGTTTTACGACGAAATAGAGCTATTTATGACATAATTCATATGGACTGAAATGTCTTAAAAACCTCTAAAACGACTGAATTGATGCAAATTTACTCGATTTTATTGATTTCGAAGCAATCGGATTGATTCACGAAATTCGAAATTTTTGTACTAAATGATATGAACTGAAATGTCTTAAATGGCTCTAATTCGTCTTAAAACGACTGAATCGATGCAAATTGACAAGATTTTACTGATTTCGAAGCAATCGGATCGATTCAGGAAATTCGATTTTTTTTTACTAAATGATATGAACTGAAATGTCTTAAATACCTCTAATTCGTCTTAAAACGACCGAATCGATGCAAATTGACAAGATTTTACTTATTTCGAAGCAATCGGAACGATTCACGAAATTTGATGTTAGTAACCTAACCTAACCTAACCTAACCTAACCTAACCTAACCTAACCTAACCTAACCTAACTTAACCAACTCGATTCACGAAATTAGATTTTTTTGTACTAAATTATATGAACTGAAATGTCTTAAATAGCTTTAATTCGTCTTAAAACAACCAAATCGATGTAAATTGACTTGATTTTACTGATTTCGAAGCAATCGGATCGATTCACGAAATTCGAATTTTTTTTACTAAATGATATGAACTGAAATGTCTTAAATACCTCTAATTCGTCTTAAAACGACCGAATCGATGCAAATTGACAAGATTTTACTTATTTCGAAGCAATCGGAACGATTCAAGAAATTTGATGTTACGAAGTTAGTAAAATCGAGTCAATATGCATCAATTCGGTCGTTTTACGACGAAATAGAGCTATTTATGACATAATTCATATGGACTGAAATGTCTTAAAAACCTCTAAAACGACTGAATTGATGCAAATTTACTCGATTTTATTGATTTCGAAGCAATCGGATTGATTCACGAAATTCGAATTTTTGTACTAAATGATATGAACTGAAATGTCTTAAATGGCTCTAATTCGTCTTAAAACGACTGAATCGATGCAAATTGACAAGATTTTACTGATTTCGAAGCAATCCGATCGATTCACGAAATTCGAATTTTTTGTACTAAATGATATGAACTGAAATGTCTTAAATAGCTCTAATTCGTCGTAATTCGACCGAATCGATGCAAATTGACAAGATTTTACTGATTTCGAAGCAATCGGATCGATTCAGGAAATTCGATTTTTTTTTACTAAATGATATGAACTGAAATGTCTTAAATACCTCTAATTCGTCTTAAAACGACCGAATCGATGCAAATTGACAAGATTTTACTTATTTCGAAGCAATCGGAACGATTCACGAAATTTGATGTTAGTAACCTAACCTAACCTAACCTAACCTAACCTAACCTAACCTAACCTAACCTAACCTAACCTAACCTAACCTAACCTAACCTAACCTAACCTAACCTAACCTAACCTAACCTAACCTAACCTAACCTAACCTAACCTAACCTAACCTAACCTAACCTAACCTAACCTAACCTAACCCAACCAACTCGATTCACGAAATAAGATTTTTTTGTACTAAATTATATGAACTGAAATGTCTTAAATAGCTTTAATTCGTCTTAAAACAACCAAATCGATGTAAATTGACTTGATTTTACTGATTTCGAAGCAATCGGATCGATTCACGAAATTCGAATTTTTTTTTACTAAATGATATGAACTGAAATGTCTTAAATACCTCTAATTCGTCTTAAAACGACCGAATCGATGCAAATTGACAAGATTTTACTTATTTCGAAGCAATCGGAACGATTCAAGAAATTTGATGTTACGAAGTTAGTAAAATCGAGTCAATATGCATCAATTCGGTCGTTTTACGACGAAATAGAGCTATTTATGACATAAATCATATGGACTGAAATGTCTTAAAAACCTCTAAAACGACTGAATTGATGCAAATTTACTCGATTTTATTGATTTCGAAGCAATCGGATTGATTCACGAAATTCGAAATTTTTGTACTAAATGATATGAACTGAAATGTCTTAAATGGCTCTAATTCGTCTTAAAACGACTGAATCGATGCAAATTGACAAGATTTTACTGATTTCGAAGCAATCCGATCATTTCTCGAAATTCGAATTTTTTGTACTAAATGATATGAACTGAAATGTCTTAAATAGCTCTAATTCGTCGTAATTCGACCGAATCGATGCAAATTGACAAGATTTTACTGATTTCGAAGCAATCGGATCGATTCAGGAAATTCGATTTTTTTTTACTAAATGATATGAACTGAAATGTCTTAAATACCTCTAATTCGTCTTAAAACGACCGAATCGATGCAAATTGACAAGATTTTACTTATTTCGAAGCAATCGGAACGATTCACGAAATTTGATGTTAGTAACCTAACCTAACCTAACCTAACCTAACCTAACCTAACCTAACCTAACCTAACCTAACCTAACCTAACCTAACTTAACCAACTCGATTCACGAATTTAGATTTTTTTGTACTAAATTATATGAACTGAAATGTCTTAAATAGCTTTAATTCGTCTTAAAACAACCAAATCGATGTAAATTGACTTGATTTTACTGATTTCGAAGCAATCGGATCGATTCACGAAATTCGAATTTTTTTTACTAAATGATATGAACTGAAATGTCTTAAATACCTCTAATTCGCCTTAAAACGACCGAATCGATGCAAATTGACAAGATTTTACTTATTTCGAAGCAATCCGATCGATTCACGAAATTCGAATTTTTTGTACTAAATGATATGAACTGAAATGTCTTAAATAGCTCTAATTCGTCGTAATTCGACCGAATCGATGCAAATTGACAAGATTTTACTGATTTCGAAGCAATCGGATCGATTCAGGAAATTCGATTTTTTTTTACTAAATGATATGAACTGAAATGTCTTAAATACCTCTAATTCGTCTTAAAACGACCGAATCGATGCAAATTGACAAGATTTTACTTATTTCGAAGCAATCGAAACGATTCACGAAATTTGATGTTAGTAACCTAACCTAACCTAACCTAACCTAACCTAACCTAACCTAACCTAACCTAACCTAACCTAACCTAACCTAACCTAACCTAACCCAACCAACTCGATTCACGAAATTAGATTTTTTGTACTAAATTATATGAACTGAAATGTCTTAAATAGCTTTAATTCGTCTTAAAACAACCAAATCGATGTAAATTGACTTGATTTTACTGATTTCGAAGCAATCGGATCGATTCACGAAATTCGAATTTTTTTTACTAAATGATATGAACTGAAATGTCTTAAATACCTCTAATTCGTCTTAAAACGACCGAATCGATGCAAATTGACAAGATTTTACTTATTTCGAAGCAATCGGAACGATTCAAGAAATTTGATGTTACGAAGTTAGTAAAATCGAGTCAATATGCATCAATTCGGTCGTTTTACGACGAAATAGAGCTATTTATGACATAATTCATATGGACTGAAATGTCTTAAAAACCTCTAAAACGACTGAATTGATGCAAATTTACTCGATTTTATTGATTTCGAAGCAATCGGATTGATTCACGAAATTCGAAATTTTTGTACTAAATGATATGAACTGAAATGTCTTAAATGGCTCTAATTCGTCTTAAAACGACTGAATCGATGCAAATTGACAAGATTTTACTGATTTCGAAGCCATCCGATCGATTCACGAAATTCGAATTTTTTGTACTAAATGATATGAACTGAAATGTCTTAAATAGCTCTAATTCGTCGTAATTCGACCGAATCGATGCAAATTGACAAGATTTTACTTATTTCGAAGCAATCGGAACGATTCACGAAATTTTATGTTAGTAACCTAACCTAACCTAACCTAACCTAACCTAACCTAACCTAACCTAACCTAACCTAACCCAACCAACTCGATTCACGAAATTAGATTTTTTTGTACTAAATTATATGAACTGAAATGTCTTAAATAGCTTTAATTCGTCTTAAAACAACCAAATCGATGTAAATTGACTTGATTTTACTGATTTCGAAGCAATCGGATCGATTCACGAAATTCGAATTTTTTTTACTAAATGATTCGAACTGAAATGTCTTAAATACCTCTAATTCGTCTTAAAACGACCGAATCGATGCAAATTGACAAGATTTTACTTATTTCGAAGCAATCGGAACGATTCAAGAAATTTGATGTTACGAAGTTAGTAAAATCGAGTCAATATGCATCAATTCGGTCGTTTTACGACGAAATAGAGCTATTTATGACATAAATCATATGGACTGAAATGTCTTAAAAACCTCTAAAACGACTGAATTGATGCAAATTTACTCGATTTTATTGATTTCGAAGCAATCGGATTGATTCACGAAATTCGAAATTTTTGTACTAAATGATATGAACTGAAATGTCTTAAATGGCTCTAATTCGTCTTAAAACGACTGAATCGATGCAAATTGACAAGATTTTACTGATTTCGAAGCAATCCGATCGATTCACGAAATTCGAATTTTTTGTACTAAATGATATGAACTGAAATGTCTTAAATAGCTCTAATTCGTCGTAATTCGACCGAATCGATGCAAATTGACAAGATTTTACTGATTTCGAAGCAATCGGATCGATTCAGGAAATTCGATTTTTTTTTTTAATGATATGAACTGAAATGTCTTAAATACCTCTAATTCGTCTTAAAACGACCGAATCGATGCAAATTGACAAGATTTTACTTATTTCGAAGCAATCGGAACGATTCACGAAATTTGATATTAGTAACCTAACCTAACCTAACCTAACCTAACCTAACCTAACCTAACCTAACCTAACCCAACCAAATCGATTCACGAAATTAGATTTTTTTGTACTAAATTATATGAACTGAAATGTCTTAAATAGCTTTAATTCGTCTTAAAACAACCAAATCGATGTAAATTGACTTGATTTTACTGATTTCGATGCAATCGGATCGATTCACGAAATTCGAATTTTTTTTACTAAATGATATGAACTGAAATGTCTTAAATACCTCTAATTCGTCTTAAAACGACCGAATCGATGCAAATTGACAAGATTTTACTTATTTCGAAGCAATCGGAACGATTCAAGAAATTTGATGTTACGAAGTTAGTAAAATCGAGTCAATATGCATCAATTCGGTCGTTTTACGACGAAATAGAGCTATTTATGACATAATTCATATGGACTGAAATGTCTTAAAAACCTCTAAAACGACTGAATTGATGCAAATTTACTCGATTTTATTGATTTCGAAGCAATCGGATTGATTCACGAAATTCGAAATTTTTGTACTAAATGATATGAACTGAAATGTCTTAAATGGCTCTAATTCGTCTTAAAACGACTGAATCGATGCAAATTGACAAGATTTTACTGATTTCGAAGCAATCGGATCGATTCAGGAAATTCGATTTTTTTTTACTAAATGATATGAACTGAAATGTCTTAAATACCTCTAATTCGTCTTAAAACGACCGAATCGATGCAAATTGACAAGATTTTACTTATTTCGAAGCAATCGGAACGATTCACGAAATTTGATGTTAGTAACCTAACCTAACCTAACCTAACCTAACCTAACCTAACCTAACCTAACCTAACCTAACCTAACTTAACCAACTCGATTCACGAAATTAGATTTTTTTGTACTAAATTATATGAACTGAAATGTCTTAAATAGCTTTAATTCGTCTTAAAACAACCAAATCGATGTAAATTGACTTGATTTTACTGATTTCGAAGCAATCGGATCGATTCACGAAATTCGAATTTTTTTTACTAAATGATATGAACTGAAATGTCTTAAATACCTCTAATTCGTCTTAAAACGACCGAATCGATGCAAATTGACAAGATTTTACTTATTTCGAAGCAATCGGAACGATTCAAGAAATTTGATGTTACGAAGTTAGTAAAATCGAGTCAATATGCATCAATTCGGTCGTTTTACGACGAAATAGAGCTATTTATGACATAATTCATATGGACTGAAATGTCTTAAAAACCTCTAAAACGACTGAATTGATGCAAATTTACTCGATTTTATTGATTTCGAAGCAATCGGATTGATTCACGAAATTCGAAATTTTTGTACTAAATGATATGAACTGAAATGTCTTAAATGGCTCTAATTCGTCTTAAAACGACTGAATCGATGCAAATTGACAAGATTTTACTGATTTCGAAGCAATCCGATCGATTCACGAAATTCGAATTTTTTGTACTAAATGATATGAACTGAAATGTCTTAAATAGCTCTAATTCGTCGTAATTCGACCGAATCGATGCAAATTGACAAGATTTTACTGATTTCGAAGCAATCGGATCGATTCAGGAAATTCGATTTTTTTTTACTAAATGATATGAACTGAAATGTCTTAAATACCTCTAATTCGTCTTAAAACGACCGAATCGATGCAAATTGACAAGATTTTACTTATTTCGAAGCAATCGGAACGATTCACGAAATTTGATGTTAGTAACCTAACCTAACCTAACCTAACCTAACCTAACCTAACCTAACCTAACCTAACCTAACCTAACCTAACCTAACCTAACCCAACCAACTCGATTCACGAAATTAGATTTTTTGTACTAAATTATATGAACTGAAATGTCTTAAATAGCTTTAATTCGTCTTAAAACAACCAAATCGATGTAAATTGACTTGATTTTACTGATTTCGAAGCAATCGGATCGATTCACGAAATTCGAATTTTTTTTACTAAATGATATGAACTGAAATGTCTTAAATACCTCTAATTCGTCTTAAAACGACCGAATCGATGCAAATTGACAAGATTTTACTTATTTCGAAGCAATCGGAACGATTCACGAAATTTGATGTTAGTAACCTAACCTAACCTAACCTAACCTAACCTAACCTAACCTAACCTAACCTAACCTAACCTAACCTAACCTAACCTAACCTAACCCAACCAACTCGATTCACGAAATTAGATTTTTTGTACTAAATTATATGAACTGAAATGTCTTAAATAGCTTTAATTCGTCTTAAAACAACCAAATCGATGTAAATTGACTTGATTTTACTTATTTCGAAGCAATCGGAACGATTCACGAAATTTGATGTTAGTAACCTAACCTAACCTAACCTAACCTAACCTAACCTAACCTAACCTAACCCAACCAACTCGATTCACGAAATTAGATTTTTTTGTACTAAATTATATGAACTGAAATGTCTTAAATAGCTTTAATTCGTCTTAAAACAACCAAATCGATGTAAATTGACTTGATTTTACTGATTTCGAAGCAATCGGATCGATTCACGAAATTCGAATTTTTTTTACTAAATGATATGAACTGAAATGTCTTAAATACCTCTAATTCGTCTTAAAACGACCGAATCGATGCAAATTGACAAGATTTTACTTATTTCGAAGCAATCGGAACGATTCAAGAAATTTGATGTTACGAAGTTAGTAAAATCGAGTCAATATGCATCAATTCGGTCGTTTTACGACGAAATAGAGCTATTTATGACATAATTCATATGGACTGAAATGTCTTAAAAACCTCTAAAACGACTGAATTGATGCAAATTTACTCGATTTTATTGATTTCGAAGCAATCGGATTGATTCACGAAATTCGAAATTTTTGTACTAAATGATATGAACTGAAATGTCTTAAATGGCTCTAATTCGTCTTTAAACGACTGAATCGATGCAAATTGACAAGATTTTACTGATTTCGAAGCAATCCGATCGATTCACGAAATTCGAATTTTTTGTACTAAATGATATGAACTGAAATGTCTTAAATAGCTCTAATTCGTCGTAATTCGACCGAATCGATGCAAATTGACAAGATTTTACTGATTTCGAAGCAATCGGATCGATTCAGGAAATTCGATTTTTTTTTTACTAAATGATATGAACTGAAATGTCTTAAATACCTCTAATTCGTCTTAAAACGACCGAATCGATGCAAATTGACAAGATTTTACTTATTTCGAAGCAATCGGAACGATTCACGAAATTTGATGTTAGTAACCTAACCTAACCTAACCTAACCTAACCTAACCTAACCCAACCAACTCGATTCACGAAATTAGATTTTTTTGTACTAAATTATATGAACTGAAATGTCTTAAATAGCTTTAATTCGTCTTAAAACAACCAAATCGATGTAAATTGACTTGATTTTACTGATTTCGAAGCAATCGGATCGATTCACGAAATTCGAATTTTTTTTACTAAATGATATGAACTGAAATGTCTTAAATACCTCTAATTCGTCTTAAAACGACCGAATCGATGCAAATTGACAAGATTTTACTTATTTCGAAGCAATCGGAACGATTCACGAAATTTGATGTTAGTAACCTAACCTAACCTAACCTAACCTAACCTAACTTAACCAACTCGATTCACGAAATTAGATTTTTTTGTACTAAATTATATGAACTGAAATGTCTTTAATAGCTTTAATTCGTCTTAAAACAACCAAATCGATGTAAATTGACTTGATTTTACTGATTTCGAAGCAATCGGATCGATTCACGAAATTCGAATTTTTTTTACTAAATGATATGAACTGAAATGTCTTAAATACCTCTAATTCGTCTTAAAACGACCGAATCGATGCAAATTGACAAGATTTTACTTATTTCGAAGCAATCGGAACGATTCAAGAAATTTGATGTTACGAAGTTAGTAAAATCGAGTCAATATGCATCAATTCGGTCGTTTTACGACGAAATAGAGCTATTTATGACATAAATCATATGGACTGAAATGTCTTAAAAACCTCTAAAACGACTGAATTGATGCAAATTTACTCGATTTTATTGATTTCGAAGCAATCGGATTGATTCACGAAATTCGAAATTTTTGTACTAAATGATATGAACTGAAATGTCTTAAATGGCTCTAATTCGTCTTAAAACGACTGAATCGATGCAAATTGACAAGATTTTACTGATTTCGAAGCAATCCGATCGATTCACGAAATTCGAATTTTTTGTACTAAATGATATGAACTGAAATGTCTTAAATACCTCTAATTCGTCTTAAAACGACCGAATCGATGCAAATTGACAAGATTTTACTTATTTCGAAGCAATCGGAACGATTCACGAAATTTGATGTTAGTAACCTAACCTAACCTAACCTAACCTAACCTAACCTAACCTAACCTAACCTAACCTAACCTAACCTAACCTAACCTAACTTAACCAACTCGATTCACGAAATTAGATTTTTTTGTACTAAATTATATGAACTGAAATGTCTTAAATAGCTTTAATTCGTCTTAAAACAACCAAATCGATGTAAATTGACTTGATTTTACTGATTTCGAAGCAATCGGATCGATTCACGAAATTCGAATTTTTTTTACTAAATGATATGAACTGAAATGTCTTAAATACCTCTAATTCGCCTTAAAACGACCGAATCGATGCAAATTGACAAGATTTTACTTATTTCGAAGCAATCCGATCGATTCACGAAATTCGAATTTTTTGTACTAAATGATATGAACTGAAATGTCTTAAATAGCTCTAATTCGTCGTAATTCGACCGAATCGATGCAAATTGACAAGATTTTACTGATTTCGAAGCAATCGGATCGATTCAGGAAATTCGATTTTTTTTTACTAAATGATATGAACTGAAATGTCTTAAATACCTCTAATTCGTCTTAAAACGACCGAATCGATGCAAATTGACAAGATTTTACTTATTTCGAAGCAATCGGAACGATTCACGAAATTTGATGTTAGTAACCTAACCTAACCTAACCTAACCTAACCTAACCTAACCTAACCCAACCAACTCGATTCACGAAATTAGATTTTTTTGTACTAAATTATATGAACTGAAATGTCTTAAATAGCTTTAATTCGTCTTAAAACAACCAAATCGATGTAAATTGACTTGATTTTACTGATTTCGAAGCAATCGGATCGATTCACGAAATTCGAATTTTTTTTACTAAATGATATGAACTGAAATGTCTTAAATACCTCTAATTCGTCTTAAAACGACCGAATCGATGCAAATTGACAAGATTTTACTTATTTCGAAGCAATCGGAACGATTCAAGAAATTTGATGTTACGAAGTTAGTAAAATCGAGTCAATATGCATCAATTCGGTCGTTTTACGACGAAATAGAGCTATTTATGACATAATTCATATGGACTAAAATGTCTTAAAAACCTCTAAAACGACTGAATTGATGCAAATTTACTCGATTTTATTGATTTCGAAGCAATCCGATCGATTCACGAAATTCGAAATTTTTGTACTAAATGATATAAACTGAAATGTCTTAAATGGCTCTAATTCGTCTTAAAACGACTGAATCGATGCAAATTGACAAGATTTTACTGATTTCGAAGCAATCCGATCGATTCACGAAATTCGAATTTTTTGTACTAAATGATATGAACTGAAATGTCTTAAATAGCTCTAATTCGTCGTAATTCGACCGAATCGATGCAAATTGACAAGATTTTACTGATTTCGAAGCAATCGGATCGATTCAGGAAATTCGATTTTTTTTTACTAAATGATATGAACTGAAATGTCTTAAATACCTCTAATTCGTCTTAAAACGACCGAATCGATGCAAATTGACAAGATTTTACTTATTTCGAAGCAATCGGAACGATTCACGAAATTTGATGTTAGTAACCTAACCTAACCTAACCTAACCTAACCTAACCTAACCTAACCTAACCTAACCTAACCTAACCTAACCTAACCTAACCCAACCAACTCGATTCACGAAATTAGATTTTTTTGTACTAAATTATATGAACTGAAATGTCTTAAATAGCTTTAATTCGTCTTAAAACAACCAAATCGATGTAAATTGACTTGATTTTACTGATTTCGAAGCAATCGGATCGATTCACGAAATTCGAATTTTTTTTACTAAATGATATGAACTGAAATGTCTTAAATACCTCTAATTCGTCTTAAAACGACCGAATCGATGCAAATTGACAAGATTTTACTTATTTCGAAGCAATCGGAACGATTCAAGAAATTTGATGTTACGAAGTTAGTAAAATCGAGTCAATATGCATCAATTCGGTCGTTTTACGACGAAATAGAGCTATTTATGACATAATTCATATGGACTAAAATGTCTTAAAAACCTCTAAAACGACTGAATTGATGCAAATTTACTCGATTTTATTGATTTCGAAGCAATCGGATTGATTCACGAAATTCGAAATTTTTGTACTAAATGATATAAACTGAAATGTCTTAAATGGCTCTAATTCGTCTTAAAACGACTGAATCGATGCAAATTGACAAGATTTTACTGATTTCGAAGCAATCCGATCGATTCACGAAATTCGAATTTTTTGTACTAAATGATATGAACTGAAATGTCTTAAATAGCTCTAATTCGTCGTAATTCGACCGAATCGATGCAAATTGACAAGATTTTACTGATTTCGAAGCAATCGGATCGATTCAGGAAATTCGATTTTTTTTTACTAAATGATATGAACTGAAATGTCTTAAATACCTCTAATTCGTCTTAAAACGACCGAATCGATGCAAATTGACAAGTGAGTACGCCGAGACAATCCCTGTCGCAGAAATTGTAGCATTCGGCTCAACGCTAAAATCTACCAACGCTGGTTCAAAATCAAATCACTCGAAAATATATCATAGCTTTGTAAAGGCACTTACCTCGTTCGATAGATCCAATTACCTAAGATATTAAATGTAGGAATGGATATAACGTGGAAAAAGGATAATACCGTCGGATCGGCTCCACCGCTACTCGGCTAGATTCTTTCCAAAACTTTCGCGTGACACTTCTGGTCAATTATAAACTATTACACAAAACAAATAACTATATACAAAGAACTACACAGCGGTTTTAACTAAACACAAATAAACAATTTCTACAACAAATGCGGGATTAACTATAATTTTGCGGTTAACGTATAACACGTTTTTCTACTATATTTTACTATGCGGTTCAACAACTACTTATTTAAACTTGCACGTGAAACTCGCTGCGCGCGATCATTTTGCGTTGCGCAGACGGTCAAAACAAGTCAGTTAGACAGTGGCCTCAACATCCCCCTCGACATTGAAAACCCCGGTTTTCAAGCAAGTGGAAAGTGGGTCACTACCTAGCGGATTCTACAACAAAACAAAAAAACGAATTCTAAACTAAAACTACACTAATACTAAATAATCTTAAACTATTTTATTGTGTAGGGAGTGGACATAATTTTACCACGGGCCTTTTATATAAGCCGCTCTTTGTCCGTACAGTCGCTATTCGTGTAACTCCATCTTTTCCAGGAAAGACCTGTTCAATGACCCCTATTGGCCAATGAAGCGGTGGTACATTTTCTTGGAGTAGAAGAACCAACATTCCGACCTTTATCGGAAATGAAGGTTTGTTCCATTTTTGGCGTAGTTGTAGCGAACTGAGATACTCATTTCTCCAGCGAGCCCAATAACTCTGGACTATGTTGTCTAATAATTGATGTCTTCTTAGCCGGTTGATCGGTTCGGAAAGCACATCAATTGCGGGTAACGTTTTAAGTGGTGTTATGGTTAAAAAGTGCGCAGGCGTTAAAACTGTCGGTTCTGCGGGATCGCTACTGAGCCAGCAAAGAGGCCGTGAATTTAAAAGAGCTTCAATCTGTGTTAAGATGGTTGTGAACTCTTCATACGATAAAATTTGTTCCCCAAGTATCTTAACTAAATGAGTCTTCACGCAGCGAACACCAGCTTCCCATATGCCACCACTATGCGGCATGGCGGGCGCGTTGAAACGCCATTCTATTCTATGGCTGAGTAATTCTTCTTTTAAGGCATCAGTATAGTTAGAAGATTTTATAAAATTATAAATTTCGTCCAGACGGGCCTTTGCTCCAATAAAGTTAGTTCCGCAGTCGGAATATAACTCTTTAATTGGACCTCTACGACTCAAGAACCGTTTAAAGGCTGCAAGAAACGTAGACGTAGACAAATCTGACGCTAACTCTAAATGTAGAGCCTTAGTGGCAAGACAAACAAAAATACAAATATATGCCTTTTGGCTTTTTACCCCTCTGTTTCGTGTTAAGGTTATATGATATGGACCACAAAAATCCATACCGGTCGCCATAAAAGGTTTAATTTGCGCTACTACTCTTGCCGCGGGCAAGTCAGCCATAAGAGGAAATGTGGGGCGAGGTTTGAACCTAAAACAAAAATTACATGCCTGAATTCGCTGTCGTACTATTCCGCGTGCGGACAGAATCCAAAATTTCTGTCTTAATATGGAAAGTAACAAGTGCGGTCCAGTATGCAGATGTAATCGATGGAAATGATCAATCAAGCTATTGACCAATGGATCCTTTTTTGGTAAAAGGAATGGATGCTGAAAATCAAAATTTTCTTGCGAATTTGTGAGACGTCCTCCTACGCGTATTAAATCGTTTTCCAAAAACGGTCTTAATTTTCTAAGTTGTGGTGAGGCGTCTTTACCCTGTCGTAAATTGTGAATATCCTCAGCAAAATGAATATTCTGTACAATTTTTATCAAGGTTTGTTCTGCGGTGTCTAAATCAGTGCAACTAAATTCCTGGCGCAACGGCAATACTCGACCAAATCTGAGTACATAAACGGTAACATGAAGTAATTTTATCCAAGACGATAGTTTCGATATTAATGTGTATACATTGTTGGTTTCTGGCGAAACAACATGCAACGAAACTACTTTTTCTTCAGGAACATTATTATCAGATTTGATGTTTTGAAAGCTTTTGATCGGCCAGTGCTCGATTTTCGACATTAACCAGGGCGGGCCTGATAGCCAGCTACTACTATTTTCAACAAAACATGATGGAGTCATACCTCGAGAAAGACAATCAGCGGAATTTTCTTTCCCTTCAACATGATACCATACCGTGGGCGAAATAAAACTTTGAATTTTGCTTACGCGGTTTGCAACAAAAGTAGTCCATCGGTGCGGCGGCGAATTTATCCAATGTAACACGACCGACGAATCAGAGAAAGCAAAAATCTTAGTTATTTCAAAGCGGGTGCGATATGTGTCTACTATAAATCTTATTAGTTTTGCTAACAAGACTGCGGCACATAATTCTAATCTAGCGATAGAAATATGCGTTTTCAAAGGCGAAACTTTACTCTTAGCACAGAGTAAACTACAACTAATTTCCCCGTGGGGGGCGGCTATTCGAAGATATACGACGGCACCGTATGCCGATTCGCAAGCATCTCCAAATCCTACTATCGTGGCGGAAGAATTTTCCAATAATCCACTGTGGCGCGGTACCGAAAAACTCTCTAAAAGCGGTAATTCTGATTGAAAATCAGACCACTGTCTAACTAAATGCTCGGGTGGACGTTCGTCCCAATTTAAACGCAATGACCATAATTTTCTTATGAACAATTTAGCGTGTAATGTTAAAGGCGCGACAAGTCCAAGCGGGTCAAAAATACGAGCAATCGTCGACAAAATTGTTCTTTTAGAACACTCGCGTTTTTGTACATTTACTTTAAATAACAAAATATCTAACTTCGGGTTCCATTGCATCCCTAGAACCTTAAAACAATCGGTTTCAAATTCTACTATTTGTGTTAAACGTTTTGTGCGCGGGATGTATTCAAATAACTCTTGTGAGTTAGTGCACCATTTAACAAGCGGAAACCCACCGGCGTTAAATAATTCTAACAATTGACTATATAAAATCTTAGCTTGAGAAACCGTACTTACGCTTGACACTAAATCGTCTACATACATATCCCGTAAAACTATCTGTGAAGCTTCTGGATACGTTTTTGCTTCGTCTAACGCAAGTTGTTTAATTACTCGTAAAGCTAGAAACGGTGATGTTTTAATTCCAAATGCTAAAGTCGTTATCTCGTAAACCTCAATAGGTTCACTCGGATCAAATCTATAAAGGATACGTTGAAAGCGTCTATGTTTTTCAGCGATCTTTATTCGTCGATACATTTGAGATATGTCGGCCATAAAAGCTACCGACGATAACCTAAAATTCAAAAACATCGCGGTGACATCCGACTGTAATTTCGGGCCAGTATAAAGTATTGAATTCAACGATAACGAAGAACTGGTTCTTGCGCTAGCGTCAAACACAACTCTAAGTGAGGTAGTTGTGCTGTTTGGTTTATATACTGCGTGGTGCGGTATATAATATGCAGGCACATCGGGTTCACTTTTGGTAACTATTTTACGCATGTGACCCTGTAGTAAATAATCTTCAATCACTTCATCATACTGGTTTCTCATCGGCGGCGAAGTATCAAATTTGCGTTCTAAAGAAATAAATCTACGTAAAGCTATTGAGTGAGACTCACCTAGTTTCGATGGATTATCTTTAAAAGGAAGTTCTACTGTGTACTTCCCACTACTATCTCGCGAATATGAAGATACAAAGTGATTTTCACATGTAATATCTTCCGGACTGTCTATATGCGCGGTCGACACGTCCTCTAATTCAAAAAAGTGTTGCACAAACTTTTCTAAAGGCGGTTCTAAAATTGAACAAAATGAATATGTCTCATTTACTTTTGAAAGTGTAGGCGCTTTTCCCATAACTACATACCCCAAGCGGGTCTGTATAGCAATAGGCGTGTGCGATGTTCCAGTCATTCTACCAATACCTATTAATTGAGGAAATATTTCAGCCCCGATGATTGCGTCTATTTCAGCGGGTTTATAAAATTCACTATCAGCTAGCGGTAAATCTAACAAATAATTGATAGTTTGAATATCAATGTCGGTAGTCGGTAAATTGTCAGTAATTCTATCTATCACTAATGCGTCTAGTTTAAACTGACAGTTTGAATCAAATCGCGAAGAAAGAGTCAAATTATTTACCTGACCTCTAACTGCTGTCGACTGTAAACCGATACCTACGACAGAAGAATATATTTTCCCAATTGGTAACTGTAATTTCCTACAACATTTCAAAGTAATAAAATTTCCCTGGCTCCCAGAATCTAATAGTACGCGTATCGGTACATCTTTACCAGACGAAAGTTTTATATGTGCTACTGCTGTTGAAAGCAGTGTAGTATAATTTTGATTTGAGACTAATTTATCCGAAGTAGAACATAAACTAAATGTTGCGGAGCTTGTTTGCGGTACTTGCGGTTGCGATAACCCCTTATCCGAATTTTTATTCGAATCACTATCTTCGCGGGTGACTGCCCCTGAAGCCTCTTTCGGAAAATGAATTAAACTGTGATGAAATTTACTACTACAAATTGTGCAAACATTCACCGATTTACAGTTATTTAACCTGTGTTTATTACTAAGGCAGCCTAAACACAAGTATTTTTCTTTAGCGAGAGAGTATCTTTCCCTGGGGGAAAGCTTCAAAAACTTAGAGCAGCGATACACTAAATGCGGTTCCTTGCTACAAATGGGACAATTGTCATTTCCCGTGTTCACATTCGTGTTTAAAAACGAATGCGTGACCTTTTGCTTATTTGAAGCATAAGGCTTTGAGCTACTACTAGTTGTACGAGCTACTATTTTCGCTTGTTGTTCTACAAAGGCTATCAAATCCTTGTAGGACGGAATCTCAGATTTCTTAACAGACATTTCAAAGTGACGTTGAGTCTGAGGATCTAATTTTGACAAAGCAATTGACAACAAAACAAAATCTACTAAATTTGGTATATCGAGTTGTTTCAAAGCACTCACTGCTGTATTGAATCGCTCAAGAAATGAATTTAAATGCGAAACTGACTCTTGTTGAGCAGTTTTAAAATCAAAAATTTGCTTTAAATAATTAGATGCTAGACTACGTTTGTCTTGGTATTTATCAACTAACATTTTCCACAAAACAGAATAATTAGCCCCTATTGGACTAATTCCTGTACAAAGAGTTAATGCAGTACCTTTCAACTTACCTAACAAATAATGTACTTTACATGTATTGTCTAAATCCTTGTTTTCATGTATAAGAGATTTAAAGGTTTCATAAAATACCGGCCATATTAGTGGATCTCCAGAGAACTCTACTATATCGATTTTCGGCAGTTTTAGGGTAGCTTTCATTGTTGTAGGTACTGTTGTACTATCCTTTTTCTCAGCAAACAGTGTTGTAGCAGCTGATTTTATCACACAATACATCTTATCCACAGAATCTATAACCTGAAAGTTTGGAACATATTTTTCTGGATTAATTTCCATGTTAAGAGCGTTAATAGTATCCACAGTGTCTACAAATCTCTCACGTGTGTCGTCCAATGAATTATACAAGATCTTAAAGTTTTTTACATTTGCGTCATTATCCAGTTTCTTGCTGAGATCATACAGGCGTTGAATACGTTGAAATAATGTTTCCTTTTTAGATTCCACAACTTTGAGCTGCGACTCTAATTTCGCTGAAGACATCTTGACTATATATTCTATAACTACAAACGCAAAAACTAAAAATGAATCTAAATATCACACTAAAACACTTCAAAATGCTTGCTAAATATTCTAAGAACGATGTAAATGTAAGCTTTCTTAAATGAAATGTCAGAATACCATATTAGTGGAAAAAGTGAGTGCGACTATTCAACAATATTGTAATAGAAAAGAGATGCCTGCACTACTTGTCATTGGTTCAAAGAAACACCTCTGAAGTAACAAACGGATTGCTCTGAACATATGCGATACGCTATCTCTCTCTAACACATACAATTCACTCTACCACTAACTTCTACTATCTCTTGTCTAATACTAGATTGACAAACTTCAATATGTAGCAGGTTTAATACAAATGATTATAATTTTTTGACCGTCCGTCACACAAAATGTCCGCGAATATACAAAAAATTTAAATTTATGACAAATTCCCGAATAATCCGGCTCGAAGGACCATATGAGTACGCCGAGACAATCCCTGTCGCAGAAATTGTAGCATTCGGCTCAACGCTAAAATCTACCAACGCTGGTTCAAAATCAAATCACTCGAAAATATATCATAGCTTTGTAAAGGCACTTACCTCGTTCGATAGATCCAATTACCTAAGATATTAAATGTAGGAATGGATATAACGTGGAAAAAGGATAATACCGTCGGATCGGCTCCACCGCTACTCGGCTAGATTCTTTCCAAAACTTTCGCGTGACACTTCTGGTCAATTATAAACTATTACACAAAACAAATAACTATATACAAAGAACTACACAGCGGTTTTAACTAAACACAAATAAACAATTTCTACAACAAATGCGGGATTAACTATAATTTTGCGGTTAACGTATAACACGTTTTTCTACTATATTTTACTATGCGGTTCAACAACTACTTATTTAAACTTGCACGTGAAACTCGCTGCGCGCGATCATTTTGCGTTGCGCAGACGGTCAAAACAAGTCAGTTAGACAGTGGCCTCAACAACAAGATTTTACTTATTTCGAAGCAATCGGAACGATTCACGAAATTTGATGTTAGTAACCTAACCTAACCTAACCTAACCTAACCTAACCTAACCTAACCTAACCTAACCTAACCTAACCTAACCTAACCTAACCTAACCCAACCAACTCGATTCACGAAATTAGATTTTTTTGTACTAAATTATATGAACTGAAATGTCTTAAATAGCTTTAATTCGTCTTAAAACAACCAAATCGATGTAAATTGACTTGATTTTACTGATTTCGAAGCAATCGGATCGATTCACGAAATTCGAATTTTTTTTACTAAATGATATGAACTGAAATGTCTTAAATACCTCTAATTCGTCTTAAAACGACCGAATCGATGCAAATTGACAAGATTTTACTTATTTCGAAGCAATCGGAACGATTCAAGAAATTTGATGTTACGAAGTTAGTAAAATCGAGTCAATATGCATCAATTCGGTCGTTTTACGACGAAATAGAGCTATTTATGACATAAATCATATGGACTGAAATGTCTTAAAAACCTCTAAAACGACTGAATTGATGCAAATTTACTCGATTTTATTGATTTCGAAGCAATCGGATTGATTCACGAAATTCGAAATTTTTGTACTAAATGATATGAACTGAAATGTCTTAAATGGCTCTAATTCGTCTTAAAACGACTGAATCGATGCAAATTGACAAGATTTTACTGATTTCGAAGCAATCCGATCGATTCACGAAATTCGAATTTTTTGTACTAAATGATATGAACTGAAATGTCTTAAATAGCTCTAATTCGTCGTAATTCGACCGAATCGATGCAAATTGACAAGATTTTACTGATTTCGAAGCAATCGGATCGATTCAGGAAATTCGATTTTTTTTTACTAAATGATATGAACTGAAATGTCTTAAATACCTCTAATTCGTCTTAAAACGACCGAATCGATGCAAATTGACAAGATTTTACTTATTTCGAAGCAATCGGAACGATTCACGAAATTTGATATTAGTAACCTAACCTAACCTAACCCAACCAACTCGATTCACGAAATTAGATTTTTTTGTACTAAATTATATGAACTGAAATGTCTTAAATAGCTTTAATTCGTCTTAAAACAACCAAATCGATGTAAATTGACTTGATTTTACTGATTTCGATGCAATCGGATCGATTCACGAAATTCGAATTTTTTTTACTAAATGATATGAACTGAAATGTCTTAAATACCTCTAATTCGTCTTAAAACGACCGAATCGATGCAAATTGACAAGATTTTACTTATTTCGAAGCAATCGGAACGATTCAAGAAATTTGATGTTACGAAGTTAGTAAAATCGAGTCAATATGCATCAATTCGGTCGTTTTACGACGAAATAGAGCTATTTATGACATAAATCATATGGACTGAAATGTCTTAAAAACCTCTAAAACGACTGAATTGATGCAAATTTACTCGATTTTATTGATTTCGAAGCAATCGGATTGATTCACGAAATTCGAAATTTTTGTACTAAATGATATGAACTGAAATGTCTTAAATGGCTCTAATTCGTCTTAAAACGACTGAATCGATGCAAATTGACAAGATTTTACTGATTTCGAAGCAATCCGATCGATTCACGAAATTCGAATTTTTTGTACTAAATGATATGAACTGAAATGTCTTAAATAGCTCTAATTCGTCGTAATTCGACCGAATCGATGCAAATTGACAAGATTTTACTTATTTCGAAGCAATCGGAACGATTCACGAAATTTGATGTTAGTAACCTAACCTAACCTAACCTAACCTAACCTAACCTAACCTAACCTAACCTAACCTAACCTAACCTAACTTAACCAACTCGATTCACGAAATTAGATTTTTTTGTACTAAATTATATTAACTGAAATGTCTTAAATAGCTTTAATTCGTCTTAAAACAACCAAATCGATGTAAATTGACTTGATTTTACTGATTTCGAAGCAATCGGATCGATTCACGAAATTCGAATTTTTTTTACTAAATGATATGAACTGAAATGTCTTAAATACCTCTAATTCGTCTTAAAACGACCGAATCGATGCAAATTGACAAGATTTTACTTATTTCGAAGCAATCGGAACGATTCAAGAAATTTGATGTTACGAAGTTAGTAAAATCGAGTCAATATGCATCAATTCGGTCGTTTTACGACGAAATAGAGCTATTTATGACATAAATCATATGGACTGAAATGTCTTAAAAACCTCTAAAACGACTGAATTGATGCAAATTTACTCGATTTTATTGATTTCGAAGCAATCGGATTGATTCACGAAATTCGAAATTTTTGTACTAAATGATATGAACTGAAATGTCTTAAATGGCTCTAATTCGTCTTAAAACGACTGAATCGATGCAAATTGACAAGATTTTACTGATTTCGAAGCAATCCGATCGATTCACGAAATTCGAATTTTTTGTACTAAATGATATGAACTGAAATGTCTTAAATAGCTCTAATTCGTCGTAATTCGACCGAATCGATGCAAATTGACAAGATTTTACTGATTTCGAAGCAATCGGATCGATTCAGGAAATTCGATTTTTTTTTACTAAATGATATGAACTGAAATGTCTTAAATACCTCTAATTCGTCTTAAAACGACCGAATCGATGCAAATTGACAAGATTTTACTTATTTCGAAGCAATCGGAACGATTCACGAAATTTGATGTTAGTAACCTAACCTAACCTAACCTAACCTAACCTAACCTAACCTAACCTAACCTAACCTAACCTAACCTAACCCAACCAACTCGATTCACGAAATTAGATTTTTTTGTACTAAATTATATGAACTGAAATGTCTTAAATAGCTTTAATTCGTCTTAAAACAACCAAATCGATGTAAATTGACTTGATTTTACTGATTTCGAAGCAATCGGATCGATTCACGAAATTCGAATTTTTTTTACTAAATGATATGAACTGAAATGTCTTAAATACCTCTAATTCGTCTTAAAACGACCGAATCGATGCAAATTGACAAGATTTTACTTATTTCGAAGCAATCGGAACGATTCAAGAAATTTGATGTTACGAAGTTAGTAAAATCGAGTCAATATGCATCAATTCGGTCGTTTTACGACGAAATAGAGCTATTTATGACATAAATCATATGGACTGAAATGTCTTAAAAACCTCTAAAACGACTGAATTGATGCAAATTTACTCGATTTTATTGATTTCGAAGCAATCGGATTGATTCACGAAATTCGAAATTTTTGTACTAAATGATATGAACTGAAATGTCTTAAATGGCTCTAATTCGTCTTAAAACGACTGAATCGATGCAAATTGACAAGATTTTACTGATTTCGAAGCAATCCGATCGATTCACGAAATTCGAATTTTTTGTACTAAATGATATGAACTGAAATGTCTTAAATAGCTCTAATTCGTCGTAATTCGACCGAATCGATGCAAATTGACAAGATTTTACTGATTTCGAAGCAATCGGATCGATTCAGGAAATTCGATTTTTTTTTACTAAATGATATGAACTGAAATGTCTTAAATACCTCTAATTCGTCTTAAAACGACCGAATCGATGCAAATTGACAAGATTTTACTTATTTCGAAGCAATCGGAACGATTCAAGAAATTTGATGTTAGTAACCTAACCTAACCTAACCTAACCTAACCTAACCTAACCTAACCTAACCTAACCTAACCTAACCTAACCTAACCCAACCAACTCGATTCACGAAATTAGATTTTTTTGTACTAAATTATATGAACTGAAATGTCTTAAATAGCTTTAATTCGTCTTAAAACAACCAAATCGATGTAAATTGACTTGATTTTACTGATTTCGAAGCAATCGGATCGATTCACGAAATTCGAATTTTTTTTACTAAATGATATGAACTGAAATGTCTTAAATACCTCTAATTCGTCTTAAAACGACCGAATCGATGCAAATTGACAAGATTTTACTTATTTCGAAGCAATCGGAACGATTCAAGAAATTTGATGTTACGAAGTTAGTAAAATCGAGTCAATATGCATCAATTCGGTCGTTTTACGACGAAATAGAGCTATTTATGACATAATTCATATGGACTAAAATGTCTTAAAAACCTCTAAAACGACTGAATTGATGCAAATTTACTCGATTTTATTGATTTCGAAGCAATCGGATTGATTCACGAAATTCGAAATTTTTGTACTAAATGATATAAACTGAAATGTCTTAAATGGCTCTAATTCGTCTTAAAACGACTGAATCGATGCAAATTGACAAGATTTTACTGATTTCGAAGCAATCCGATCGATTCACGAAATTCGAATTTTTTGTACTAAATGATATGAACTGAAATGTCTTAAATAGCTCTAATTCGTCGTAATTCGACCGAATCGATGCAAATTGACAAGATTTTACTGATTTCGAAGCAATCGGATCGATTCAGGAAATTCGATTTTTTTTTACTAAATGATATGAACTGAAATGTCTTAAATACCTCTAATTCGTCTTAAAACGACCGAATCGATGCAAATTGACAAGATTTTACTTATTTCGAAGCAATCGGAACGATTCACGAAATTTGATGTTAGTAACCTAACCTAACCTAACCTAACCTAACCTAACCTAACCTAACCTAACCTAACCTAACCTAACCTAACCTAACCTAACCCAACCAACTCGATTCACGAAATTAGATTTTTTTGTACTAAATTATATGAACTGAAATGTCTTAAATAGCTTTAATTCGTCTTAAAACAACCAAATCGATGTAAATTGACTTGATTTTACTGATTTCGAAGCAATCGGATCGATTCACGAAATTCGAATTTTTTTTACTAAATGATATGAACTGAAATGTCTTAAATACCTCTAATTCGTCTTAAAACGACCGAATCGATGCAAATTGACAAGATTTTACTTATTTCGAAGCAATCGGAACGATTCAAGAAATTTGATGTTACGAAGTTAGTAAAATCGAGTCAATATGCATCAATTCGGTCGTTTTACGACGAAATAGAGCTATTTATGACATAAATCATATGGACTGAAATGTCTTAAAAACCTCTAAAACGACTGAATTGATGCAAATTTACTCGATTTTATTGATTTCGAAGCAATCGGATTGATTCACGAAATTCGAAATTTTTGTACTAAATGATATGAACTGAAATGTCTTAAATGGCTCTAATTCGTCTTAAAACGACTGAATCGATGCAAATTGACAAGATTTTACTGATTTCGAAGCAATCCGATCGATTCACGAAATTCGAATTTTTTGTACTAAATGATATGAACTGAAATGTCTTAAATAGCTCTAATTCGTCGTAATTCGACCGAATCGATGCAAATTGACAAGATTTTACTGATTTCGAAGCAATCGGATCGATTCAGGAAATTCGATTTTTTTTTTTTAATGATATGAACTGAAATGTCTTAAATACCTCTAATTCGTCTTAAAACGACCGAATCGATGCAAATTGACAAGATTTTACTTATTTCGAAGCAATCGGAACGATTCACGAAATTTGATATTAGTAACCTAACCTAACCTAACCCAACCAACTCGATTCACGAAATTAGATTTTTTTGTACTAAATTATATGAACTGAAATGTCTTAAATAGCTTTAATTCGTCTTAAAACAACCAAATCGATGTAAATTGACTTGATTTTACTGATTTCGATGCAATCGGATCGATTCACGAAATTCGAATTTTTTTTACTAAATGATATGAACTGAAATGTCTTAAATACCTCTAATTCGTCTTAAAACGACCGAATCGATGCAAATTGACAAGATTTTACTTATTTCGAAGCAATCGGAACGATTCAAGAAATTTGATGTTACGAAGTTAGTAAAATCGAGTCAATATGCATCAATTCGGTCGTTTTACGACGAAATAGAGCTATTTATGACATAAATCATATGGACTGAAATGTCTTAAAAACCTCTAAAACGACTGAATTGATGCAAATTTACTCGATTTTATTGATTTCGAAGCAATCGGATTGATTCACGAAATTCGAAATTTTTGTACTAAATGATATGAACTGAAATGTCTTAAATGGCTCTAATTCGTCTTAAAACGACTGAATCGATGCAAATTGACAAGATTTTACTGATTTCGAAGCAATCCGATCGATTCACGAAATTCGAATTTTTTGTACTAAATGATATGAACTGAAATGTCTTAAATAGCTCTAATTCGTCGTAATTCGACCGAATCGATGCAAATTGACAAGATTTTACTTATTTCGAAGCAATCGGAACGATTCACGAAATTTGATGTTAGTAACCTAACCTAACCTAACCTAACCTAACCTAACCTAACCTAACCTAACCTAACCTAACCTAACCTAACCTAACCTAACCTAACTTAACCAACTCGATTCACGAAATTAGATTTTTTTGTACTAAATTATATGAACTGAAATGTCTTAAATAGCTTTAATTCGTCTTAAAACAACCAAATCGATGTAAATTGACTTGATTTTACTGATTTCGAAGCAATCGGATCGATTCACGAAATTCGAATTTTTTTTACTAAATGATATGAACTGAAATGTCTTAAATACCTCTAATTCGTCTTAAAACGACCGAATCGATGCAAATTGACAAGATTTTACTTATTTCGAAGCAATCGGAACGATTCAAGAAATTTGATGTTACGAAGTTAGTAAAATCGAGTCAATATGCATCAATTCGGTCGTTTTACGACGAAATAGAGCTATTTATGACATAAATCATATGGACTGAAATGTCTTAAAAACCTCTAAAACGACTGAATTGATGCAAATTTACTCGATTTTATTGATTTCGAAGCAATCGGATTGATTCACGAAATTCGAAATTTTTGTACTAAATGATATGAACTGAAATGTCTTAAATGGCTCTAATTCGTCTTAAAACGACTGAATCGATGCAAATTGACAAGATTTTACTGATTTCGAAGCAATCCGATCGATTCACGAAATTCGAATTTTTTGTACTAAATGATATGAACTGAAATGTCTTAAATAGCTCTAATTCGTCGTAATTCGACCGAATCGATGCAAATTGACAAGATTTTACTGATTTCGAAGCAATCGGATCGATTCAGGAAATTCGATTTTTTTTTACTAAATGATATGAACTGAAATGTCTTAAATACCTCTAATTCGTCTTAAAACGACCGAATCGATGCAAATTGACAAGATTTTACTTATTTCGAAGCAATCGGAACGATTCACGAAATTTGATGTTAGTAACCTAACCTAACCTAACCTAACCTAACCTAACCTAACCTAACCTAACCTAACCTAACCTAACCTAACCCAACCAACTCGATTCACGAAATTTGATTTTTTTGTACTAAATTATATGAACTGAAATGTCTTAAATAGCTTTAATTCGTCTTAAAACAACCAAATCGATGTAAATTGACTTGATTTTACTGATTTCGAAGCAATCGGATCGATTCACGAAATTCGAATTTTTTTTACTAAATGATATGAACTGAAATGTCTTAAATACCTCTAATTCGTCTTAAAACGACCGAATCGATGCAAATTGACAAGATTTTACTTATTTCGAAGCAATCGGAACGATTCAAGAAATTTGATGTTACGAAGTTAGTAAAATCGAGTCAATATGCATCAATTCGGTCGTTTTACGACGAAATAGAGCTATTTATGACATAAATCATATGGACTGAAATGTCTTAAAAACCTCTAAAACGACTGAATTGATGCAAATTTACTCGATTTTATTGATTTCGAAGCAATCGGATTGATTCACGAAATTCGAAATTTTTGTACTAAATGATATGAACTGAAATGTCTTAAA
>OX439245.1:18866526-18869026 GCA_949319165.1 Sialis lutaria | reverse complement strand
ACGACGACGACGAGGAGGACGACGACGACGAGGAGGACGACGACGACGAGGAGGACGAGAGGGGGGAAGAGAGGGGGGCAAGAGGGGGACAAGAGGGGGACGAAAGGGGGGACGACGACGAGGAGGACGAGAGTGGGGACAAGAGGGGGGAGGACGACGAAGGGGGACGAGAGGGGGGACGACGAGGAGGACGACCTCATTTGGGGAGGGGATGGTTAGGTTAGGTTTGGTTAGGTTAAGTTAGTGGGAGGGGGGAGGACGTTCGCGTAGATGACATTTGAGGGAGGGGGCGGTTTGGTTAGGTTAGGTTAGATTAGGTTAGGTTAGGTTAGGTTAGGTTAGGTTAGGTTAGGTTAGGTTAGGTTAGTGGCAGGGGGGAGGACGTTCGCGTAGATGACATTTGAGGGAGGGGGCGGTTAGGTTAGGTTAGGTTAGGTTAGGTTAGTGGAAGGGGGAGGACGTTCGCGTAGATGACATTTGAGGGAGGGGGCGGTTTGGTTAGGTTAGGTTAGGTTAGTGGGAGGGGGGAGGACGTTCGCGTAGATGACATTTGAGGGGGGGCGGTTTGGTTTGGTTAGGTTAGGTTAGGTTAGTGGGAGGGGGGAGGACGTTCGCGTAGATGACATTTGAGAGAGGGGGCGGTTTGGTTAGGTTAGGTTAGGTTAGGTTAGGTTAGGTTAGGTTAGGTTAGGTTAGGTTAGGTTAGGTTAGGTTAGGTTAGGTTAGGTTAGGTTAGGTTAGGTTAGGTTAGGTTAGGTTAGGTTAGGTTAGGTTAGGTTAGGTTAGGTTAGGTTAGGTTAGGTTAGGTTAGTGGGAGGGGGAGGTTCGCGTAGATGACATTTGAGGGAGGGGGCGGTTTGGTTAGGTTAGGTTAGGTTAGAGGGAGGGGGGAGGACGTTCGCGTAGATGACATTTGAGGGGGGGGCGGTTTGGTTAGGTTAGGTTAGGTTAGGTTAGTGGGAGGGGGGAGGTTCGCATAGATGACATTTGAGGGAGGGGGTGGTTAGGTTAGGTTAGGTTAGTGGCAGGGGGGAGGACGTTCGCGTAGATGACATTTGAGGGAGGGGGCGGTTTGGTTAGGTTAGGTTAGGTTAGGTTTGGTTTGGTTAGGTTAGGTTAGGTTAGGTTAGGTTAGGTTAGGTTAGGTTAGGTTAGGTTAGGTTAGGTTAGGTTAGGTTAGGTTAGGTTAGGTTAGGTTAGTGGGAGGGGGAGGACGTTCGCGTAGATGACATTTGAGGGAGGGGGCGGTTTGGTTAGGTTAGGTTAGGTTAGTGGGAGGGGGGAGGACGTTCGCGTAGATGACATTTGAGGGGGGGCGGTTTGGTTTGGTTAGGTTAGGTTAGGTTAGTGGGAGGGGGGAGGACGTTCGCGTAGATGACATTTGAGGGAGGGGGCGTTTGGTTAGGTTAGGTTAGGTTAGGTTAGGTTAGGTTAGGTTAGGTTAGGTTAGTGGCAGGGGAGAGGACGTTCGCGTAGATGACATTTGAGGGAGGGGGCGGTTAGGTTAGGTTAGGTTAGGTTAGGTTAGGTTAGGTTATGTTAGGTTAGGTTAGGTAAGGTTAGGTTAGTGGGAGGGGGAGGTTCGCGTAGATGACATTTGAGGGAGGGGGCGGTTTGGTTAGGTTGGTTAGGTTAGTGGGAGGGGGGAGGACGTTCGCGTAGATGACATTTGAGGGGGGGGCGGTTTGGTTAGGTTAGGTTAGGTTAGGTTAGTGGGAGGGGGGAGGTTCGCATAGATGACATTTGAGGGAGGGGGTGGTTAGGTTAGGTTAGGTTAGGTTAGGTTAGGTTAGGTTAGGTTAGGTTAGTGGGAGGGGGAGGACGTTCGCGTAGATGACATTTGAGGGGGGGCGGTTTAGTTTGGTTAGGTTAGGTTAGGTTAGTGGGAGGGGGGAGGACGTTCGCGTAGATGACATTTGAGGGAGGGGGCGGTTTGGTTAGGTTAGGTTAGGTTAGGTTAGGTTAGTGGGAGGGGGAGGACGTTCGCGTAGATGACATTTGAGAGAGGGGGCGGTTTGGTTAGGTTAGGTTAATTTAGGTTTGGTTAGGTTAGTGGGAGGGGGGGGACGTTCGTGTAGATGACATTTGAGGGTGGGGGCGGCTTTGTTAGGTTAGGTTAGGTTAGGTTAGTGGCAGGGGGGAGGACGTTCGCGTAGATGACATTTGAGGGTGGGGGCGGTTTGGTTAGGTTAGGTTAGTGAGAGGGAGAGGACGTTCGCGTAGATGACATTTGAAGGAGGGGGCGGTTTGGTTAGGTTGGGTTAGGTTGGGTTAGTGGGAGGGGGGAGGACGTTCGTGTAGATGACATTTGAGGGGGGGCGGTTTGGTTTGGTTAGGTTAGGTTAGGTTAGTGGGAGGGGGGAGGACGTTCGCGTAGATGACATTTGAGGGAGGGGGCGTTTGGTTAGGTTAGGTTAGGTTAGTGGGAGGGGGGAGGACGTTCGCGTAGATGTCATTTGAAGGAGGGGGCGGTTTGGTTAGGTTAGGTTAGGTTAGGTTA